>OU383773.1:38505216-38547716 GCA_910950805.1 Acrocephalus scirpaceus scirpaceus | reverse complement strand
AGGAGCCATGCTTCAGAAGCGACTGTGGCAGGGGCATGGGCACAGGGGACAGGACATTACGGCCATACAAGCGCAGCTGGTGCCACACACAAGCAGCGGTGAACCTGCCACAGCCCAGCAGAGCCACACTGCCCTGGGGGACGACCCTGGAGGCCCCAGCCTCTCCCCAAACAAACATTCATAAGGTAAAACCTGCAGCAAGGCCAATAGCAGTGCCGATGCTGAGGTATTTTCAAACACACCACTTGGAGCACGCTGTTATCCCCTCCCACAGCCCGTGCGTGCACTTGTGACTGAAACCAGGAGCACAGCCTGGGGGCTCCAGGGGTGGACTGCACACTGTAGTAAAATGTGCTTATCTGAAGAAAATGAATTATGATAGAAAAATAATTGTGTTTCATGCCTTCTGATGGTTTTAAAGAACCCATCAGTACGGGGCAGTATTTGTTTCATCACTTTATGGCAGAAACAAACAGATTTTTCAGTGCAATGTTTGTTCTTTCTTGCAAGCTTGGTTCTTTTATTGATTTTACTCTATTTTAATGACATCCTTACCATGCAAAGTCCAATTGACTGGTAGAAATATGCCTGATGAGAACAGAGGTAGCAAGAGGGAATAAACCCGCTTATGTCTCTCAAGCTGTTCCTACTGTACCTTTCAGTTAGATCTACAGAGCCACACAAATGTTGTGAAACATGCAGGCTAAACTATCAGTTTAGTTCTGTGATAAAGGATACAAACCTGCAGGCACACATTTGTGCAATTGTATGTGCATCAGGAGGGATGCTCTACACTTCTTCGCCCACAAACATTCACAGAACACCCCGTCAGACAATTTATTTTTTTTTTCAGCAAATGTCAATGAAACATCCAATTTCTCTGCAGGGTTGGGAAATACATTTTCCTGTCTTCCACAAAGATTTAGTCCATTTCATGAGAATTTTAGAATGAAGGATTTTGACATGCTCAGAATTTCTAGGCAAAAGATAGTGAATTTAAGTGGAATACAACATTCTAGCTTTTATCCTGAATCTGGACTGCTTCCACTAGCTCCAGACACACCTCCATTTCTTATTAAAAAACCTCAAAAATAGCAAAAAATAATAAAAATAAATAAAAAATTAAAAACCACAAAAACAAATGTATCACAAAGTTTTCAACATTTTTAACAATCCTAAGAATCATGAATAAATAATTTAAAAAAAAAAAATAAAAACCAAAATACAGGACAAGTGCTGTTGAAAGAGTGCAACACTAAAAACACTCTGCTTATGAATCAAGCTAAGGTGGTTCCTGCCACCCCCTTTAGTTTCGGGGTTGAGTCTACATCTATTAACTCCTCTTGGCAAACCTGGCACGCTTGCAATACCAGAAGGGAGTGAAAAGAGGATGTGGATAGTAAAGGAGTGAAGAAATTGTTTCCCAGAAGTTGAGTGGCCAGCACACTTACTAAACCAAACCTGTGACCTAGACTTTACTTGACTACACTCAAGTCTTGACCTTTCAAAACCTTTTTTTTTTTTTTTTTTTTTCTTTTTGAGGAAGACTGGCTAAGTGAAAATCATTTGCAAGCAAAGCAAGGCCCTAAGTGGTTCTATGCTCATTTCCAAGGTGACTTAATTTACAGGACAGAATCCTGTGCAGGTTTCCTTTGTGCACTGGCATGCACAGAACCATGACAAAGGAAATGTCCCCAGAAGCAGAGCTCAGAGAATCCACCAGCATTGCCCACACAATGTCACAGTGAGGAGGAGATTACACAACTTGACTAGTTTCTGATATAATCATTTTGAAAGTGGCTTTTGCAGTGACTACTGCAGCACTTCTAATGCCAATTATATTAAGTAATTACAAGTCACTTGTTCAAGGAAAAGATTTAGGAGAAACAAGAGAGGAAAATGAAATTTATTTATAATTTTTTTGCAGTGGTAAATTTAAACAATTCATCACCAGAATTAGGACTGTGTTTTGTGCAATTCAGAATTCTCAGATTCAGAAGATGCCAGCACCTTGCAAGTCAAGGGGGGAAAAAAAAAAATCAAGCAATGCATTAAATGCCCCAGGACACAATAAAAATCCAGGAAGTTGGCAATACCACCCTGAGAAATTTGTTGGAGAAGCAGGAACATTAGAAGTACCAAATTTGACCACATAAATGGAAGAAAAATAAAAGTGAAATTTAAAGTCTTCCTAAAGGAAGACACGTTTGGCTAACAGCTCCGTGATCACCACCTGACACAAGGCTGATAACCCTGCAACACTGCATGGTGACGGCCCTCTGAGAAAAATAGACATTTCTGCAGATGGCCAGGACAGTCAGTAGAGGCTGCCAGCTCCGTGTCTGTACCCTTCCCACAGATCACGAGCACCAGCAGGCACGTCTATCAGAGCCCCTTTCACCACAGGCCTTGGCTCCTCCGCTGCGGCGCACGCTGGACCAGCGAAACTGGTTTTACACGCCCTGGGAAAAAATGACAGCTTCTCCTTGCAAGCTGCACCGATCATAAAAGGTGGAAGAGGCTTCCATGCATGCCCAAACCTGCCTCTTTCAAAACGCCTGCAACACCCAGCACGGCAGGGCAAGAGCTTCGAGGAGCACTTTTGCTCTGTGGCTCAGCTCGGCGTGCAGCCCCTGCCAGGTCACGGTCCTGTAGCCAACTCGGTGCTGTGCAGCTGCCTGCCCTGCCTTTTGTGCTGCTTCTTCCCCCAGCCCTCTCACCCTTCTTCTCTTGGAGCATTGGCCTCACTCTGCAAACGGCAATAAAGGGTCCAAAGCATGGCAAGGGGCCAGACTTCCATTGCCCTGAGGTAAAAAGAGCCAACTGTTTTTTCCTGGAACATGCTCCAAATTTCACACCTTTTTTCCCCACAAATGTAGGAAACAAGCAGCAACCCTTTGTACAAAAGGGTATTTTCACACATGCAGATAAGGCATGTTAATGCACACTGCACTGCTCTCCCATGTCCTCCCCAAACCTGAACCTTAATCACCTTCAAGAGCCCAATTAACAAAAAATAAAAAAAAAAAAAAAAATCACCCAAACAATAACCCAGGTCTTAAATTGCTGAAAACACCATTCCAACACATTCTGCCCTACCAAGGCTATCCAAGCTCCTGAAACTCCTTTTAGGCCTTCACAAACTACAGCAGCCAGAGTTACACAAGCACCAGACCAAGTGTGCTGGCTGCAGTATCTCTATTGACATCGCTGAACCAGGGCACGTGGTAGTAAAGCCCCTGTGCAGCCCAGCAGCCAGGTCAGTCACCTCTCTTCCCCCCACCTCGCATTCCAAGTCCAGACAGGACGGGGGGGGGGGGGGGGGGGGAAAGTCCTATCTTCTGCTCTACCAGATTTCTCCTCCATCCACAGTGCAACACCACCCGGGTTTTTTGCAAGCACATGAAGCTAAAACCCTGCTTTGGGCTGGGAAGCATAGAAGAAAGGGAAAATGCATTCATATATACACAGTAAGGATGACTAGACAAAGATACAACATTGCTTCACCAAGAGGAAAAAGAAAATAAAAATAAAAGAAAGCACCCATGCTGGTAAGCCACCCCAAGTTGAACAAACAAATCTCATGGCTGAGTTAACCTTTCCAGAAGTACTGGTCTCAAGTCAGAACTTCACTTGAAAGACTTTCTTAAAAAACTAAAGACAAACAAATGGTACAAGGCAGAGAGAAGCAAACCTTGAAAGCCACAAGGTTTGGGGCCTTAGGCTATTTCTCAATATCCCTCAAAAGTTCCAGGCACTTTGCCAGCACAAAAATCTACCTTCTGGTGCATCTTCATTTAACTTCACTTACATCCAACCTTACACTTTTACAGTCCTTTGGCTGCTAAAGTGGCTCATTTAAACATCAGGGGAAAGCATTCTTCCTAACTTTTGATAGCCATGTTTCTATGAGATTTTGTTTTCTCTCCAGTTATCAATGTCAACAGGAAAAAATTCTGATGATTTTTACGCTTCATAGAGAATTTGTTTTTATAAGCCTTCTAAACTCAGAATAAACAGGAGTGGAAACAGTAGCCTCCTGCAAGGGTAGTAGGTGCTTTGAGATTTTTAAATGAAAATGGAAAGCTGTAACTACAATAAGAAAAAAAAAATCCCAAAATAACATGTATATGGATTTGCCTACCCCTCCCCTGCAACACACAGCATGTGGGCCTGTATAATCTCCTGATGAGAAGCATTAGCAAGACCAGACTGCTGAGGGATTTACATAGATGTGGCCACAGTATAAGGGATAAGGAAAATATCTATGGCTAATAAATATCAGAATGGTAAAAGAACAAGGAGTGAGAAAGCACAAAAAGCAGTGGTTCTCTCCAATTGAGCAAACTGAGTCGAGAAACTGACAAAACTTCACCAGAGATGAAGAGGAGACCTACAGCAAGTAATGGCAGGACTCTGACAATAAAACCCCATTTTGTGCAAAATTTCCACAGAGATTTCCAGTAATTACTTGGGGGCAGGGGGGTTGTCTTTAAATAACAAGCAAAGATGTCTGTGTTGGGCCAAACTTCTCAATTTTAAAAATTCAGCACAAAATTTTTCACAGAAAAGTTGCTCTTCAGGGTTTGTTTTGTTTGTTTGGGGGTTTTTTTGTGTGATTTGGGGTTTACTATATATGATTAAATACGAGGGAGTTTTATGTAAAGACTGAAAATTTTGTTTACTTTCTAAATTAAATTGACAGTTTTCAGTTCTGTAATATATTGAAGCTATATCTCTGAAGAAAAAGCAAATAAGGAGTGAGATTCACATGAATAAAAAACAGTTCAGTACAAACATCAAGCAAAGTCCACCCTGCTTCAGGAAAATTCTATTCATGGTTCACATGAGTTGAAATCAAGAAGAGGCAACTGGAAAGCCAATTGTGATCAAATGGACCACTGGAAACTTCTTAAGTAAGTAAATTCTTGGAAAATGGTATTAAAAAAAATAGGCCAAAGGTGAACAAGTAAGATGAGAAAAGCAGAAGGATGGGTAGTTCAAGAGTTAGAAGCTCTCTAAGAGCAAACAAAAGCAAAAGCAATTGCAAAATGGAGATTGCAGCCCCAGGGGCCATCTTAAAGTTGATGGGATTGAAGTGATACCAGTCATTTACATTAATGCATTTTCTACAGCTTGTAGAAGAGATGGGAACTACAGAAGATATGTAGGGCTCTCACAGAAACTATTTGTGTTTATGGTTTATCATAAAGGATTGTGCCATCACTCTGTAAGGACTTTTGTATAACCAGCACAAGAAGAGTCACTACGTGTTTAGCAAGCCTGGAGTATACTCAGAACAATTAGAATTTCAGACCGTTGGAATACTGAGAAGCTAAAGATTAAAAGAGGGAGATCAGGATTTTCCAAGCTGGTTAGACATTCAGAAATGTCAGATGTCTCTTTCAAAGCACATAAGCAGGTAAGACATGTGATCCTCACTGAAGTCAACAGAGCAAGGTGCCTGGCCCCAAGGCAGTTTAGCAATGTTCTCAGGCACCTACTCCAGCCAGAAAGACCTGCATCACCCTGCAGATCTGGCTCTGGGTGCTGCAAATTGGAAATAGAAGACACTCTCTTATGTGTCTACCTTCAGCTGAGAGGTTTTGGGAAAAAAAGATTTGACAGGTCTGATAAATAGAGACTACAGACCAAACAACCAACTGTAGCAGATCCCAAGACAGATAGTGGTATTTTTCTTCCTAGGAAGAAAAGGCTTCTGGAAGGCTAGAGAGGACCATGTATCCCACCATGTGCAGCCTCACCCTGGGTCACTGGGATCAGGGCAGCAGCCCGGCAGAGGCACTGCCCTCACCCACTGCCTGCCTTTTACCATCGCTCACATAATCACCCTGCAAGAGGTGCCAGATTGCAGATAATGGCTCCCCTGAATTCAGGTGGCATACGTGCAGCCCAACGAGCCAGGTTTCTCTGGAGCTGTTGGGGCCTGATTTTTTGGGGAAGGTTACGTAAGTACATGCTCAAGGAGCACCTACGCAGAACAGCAGCTGGCCAACCCCTTCCTCCTCCCTCTGCCTGCTGCAACATATCAGGCCCACCTGTGGCCTGGAGAGCACCTTCCCAGTCTTTACACAAAGCTTGGCTTGATTTTCACACTGCTTTAAGCCTTGCATGGAGCTGCAGAGGAAAGAAAGGAAGCAGAGAGTACATCTGCAGTAAGTGCTGCAGAGTGACCAAGCCATAGGTAGCACTATCAGTCTATGGGTAAATGTTCTCCTTTGAAGCATAGTGGTCCAGCTGTGTTAATCCTTATATTAAATATGTGTAACATACATATACACCCTTTAATATTGCTCTTTATTTTTACATTGTTTTCCTGCCTTCTCTCTAGTCTGTAGTCCAACCTGTAACAGCAGTGAGTATCTCCAGAATCCTGCTCTTTCCTCCATTTTCCATAGTCATTTCTGTGCTGCCATGAATGCAGCAATTCAAAACTGCTGCTGCTAAGGTCTAATCATGCTGCCTTAGGTAAGGTCTGAACAAATTCCAGTGTATTAAATAACCAAGGCTAGATGAAACAGCTGTATCTCCCACATTTTTCCTGGGTTACAATGCAGTTTGAATCACAGCCCAGTTCTGAGGTAGAGAAAAGCTGATCCGATAGAACCGACTGGAAAGACAGCAAAGCATATGGTGTATATCAAGTGATTAATTTCCAACATTAATTTTTAAGCTTTAATTCCAGGTACTTTGGAAGGAAGAAGCAAGTAACTGCCAAGTTTAGTTAATTTTTGTTTTTAATAACTACCTTTTTTTTCCTTAAATTGCTTCTCCTGAAGCAAATAAACCACTTTGTAATCTCAATTAAAAAAAATGTATTCTCATCTAAAATTTGGTTAGAAACTACACAAGCTGCAAAGCCCCCAAGTAAGGGATTTAAACTGAAGTGGAACCAATACCTAAACAATAAATTGACAGCAATACAGAAGTTGCAGAGATAAAGTTGAAATTTTAAATGTATCTAAACAACAGTTATAGTTTCTAAGCCCCAGACATAATTCCTCACAGCAAGAGGGAAAAAGGCAAGTTGAAAAATAGCAAAATGCAACTTGTCAAATGCAAAATAAAAACTTCCCCTAGCTACTGTTTCTGTATGCTGGGAGCATAAAAATAATATATGAACAGGGAATGTGCCAACCAAAGATGGCCTCAATGATTGTTAGAGCTAAGAAAACATTTACTTCTGCGCTTTGTTCAGAGGTGCTGCTGAGTTTACAACATGTGTTGATGCAAACCCAGCCAAAGCATAACAGTGTTTTCTTAAAGAATCCAATTAATTTGTTTTTCAAGCCAGTCCATTACATGAAGTCAATTCAATCCTGTTTTGCTCCAGTCTCCCAAAATGCAATAATTCTATTTTTAAAAAAAGTCTAATTTAAAAAAAAATTAACACCAGACCAAATTAGACTTTGATAACTCTATTGGTAAATTCCAGCGTAATGGTTTTTAGATGCCATAAGGAGGGAAAAATGAGACCTATCAAATGGGATGGCACATCTCAGAGAATGATGCAGTGTCACAAAACTAGGTATCCCATGCGTGCATTTCGTTTCCTTTCACTATGGAAAAGCAACTGCATGCTACAAGACAGACATTTTCCAACCTGGCCACCACCATTCTGGTGAATTCAGCAAAATGGGTTTTCCTCCCACCCAGCTGACGTTTAGAGAGCTATTCTGTTGTATTCACAGTGCCCAGATATTTCTTCAAGAGACATCCAGTTCACTGAGGTCTTCCCTGGCATTTCAGACAAGATCCATTTTGAACACACCTTCAAAAGAAATTTATTTTCCGGCTTGCTTAACAAATCACTACGTGCAACTTGGTTACAAAGAGCCTGAACCTCTCTTGTTGCTACTGTTGAAATCCAGAATATAATACTTTGACAAGGACTTCATGACCAAGCAGTTAACCTATAAACAGTTTTGTGGGCTAACATTTAGTAAGCTAACATTCATTGCTACCTAAAATTACTCCTGAAGAAAAAAAAAAAAATCATGTTCTGTAGAGGTTTTATGAATATAAGTGCATGATATAAAAAAAAAGTTACCAGAGAACCAAAAGTTACTCTGCTACTGAAAGTTACTCAAGCGCCTCAAGTTGCCAGAAACATACCCCAGTGTTTGAGAGAAGGAATCAATAGCACTGCTTTACCAGTCAGGCCACATCTGAGTCCTTCTTTCAAGATATTATCAGACATGACAAAAGGGCACCAGAAAATTAAAATCTTATTGCAGGAGATAAGCAAACGAGCTGAATTTCAGTGGCCTGCTATCTATGAGATCTTCAGCTCACTTATCTTAAACTCTGTTCACTTTCTTGTCTAGTATTACAATATTGTTGATCAACCTCCATTTCAGGACTTTCAAGTGACTACCACCTCATTCATTAAATAATTACAGTTAATAACCAACCACTTTGGGAATCCAAACAGCACCATGTATCTCCAGGAGTCTCAGTGCTTGTGAAATGACACGTAAACCCTACATCTCTATTAAACTGCTGCTGCACCTCAGCAAGTGATCAAAGTGAAGAATGTCTTAACCAGCAGACATTACCATAAAAATACCGGCAGATCCCAAATGGCATCACAGGGGAGGCCCAAGCAGCACTACTGCTACTCACTCCTTCAGTTTTACAGCTCCTCCTAAGGACAAACCTGCTTCAGGAAAGTGAACTATGTTGCACGCATTAAATTTACTGTCCTTTAAATACCCATTTCCAAATTAATTGTCTAGTGCTAAATGCCACTCAAGCTCTGCTGACATTCTTTATCCACCCAAGCCATGGCTTACTGAGGTTTATAAAGCTAACAGAATAATTTGATTGACTTCCTGCCTATTAATTCAGGGGGCTATACATTATACAAATTACTTGAAGAGATGAAAGCATTTACTTGATTCTAAACTTATCTCCCTTTGCTCTGATGAGAAAAGTTCCCTCCATATAACATTTTAACTTCATTTTCTGTTGCCACTGAAAGATACTTCTAGAGTTACTGCACTATTTTGAATTCACAGAAAACTCAGAAGACATTGCAGGGTTGAGGGGCTTTTGTTTTTTCAGCCTGAAGTTCAATAAATGCTGAACTTCACTTTAGTTCAATTATTTTTAAGCATTTCAAAACTTCTCTGCTGTGATTTTATGTTCCCTCCTTGCAGAGCAATAAAAGTGCATTAGTCTCCCTACTGAATGTTTTGTGAGTGCTCTTTATATGAAATCATATCAGACAACTGCACCTTGGCTTATAAAAAATGTTGACACCTATATATTATTTAAGTTTATTATTATTATTATTATTCATGCTAGGACAAATAGCAGGCTTCAAGCCCTTCCTGCTGGAAGGCAGCTCTGCACACACAGCTGTCCCAGGCACCCGAGCACACCAAGTGCTCAAACACAAATAAAACTAAACCACATTTCATGGGGCCCATTGGGTTCCTCCATGTAAGATTCAAGGGCAGGTGAGGAGGTGTCAGTTTTTGGAAGAGGTGGGGAAATACTGAGAACAGATGATTGCAGGGCTCAGCCAAGACCCCTCCAACACAAGCACCTCTAGGCTTGGAGGGCAACAATTTTCAAAGCTCCCAAAACACCTCAAAAACCATTCACAGGACAATAAGATTAGTCACTAAACATCCCAAAATGTCAAGTATTTAAATAGCCCTTTGGCACTTCAGCTCTCTTATGAATTACTTGGGGATGAAGACACATCAGTATTATTTGTAGAGCTCTGTGCTCTTCAGCACTTTCAGACAGATTCAACTCCTTGGTCTCTGTCACTGCAGCATCTAGAGGAAATTACAGTCCAGAACAGATTTTTGGAACTAGACAAGTCTCTGAGCATTATGATCAACAGGCTGCTACAAGGTACAATTATCTTTGTTTCTCTAGGCCTAAGAATCAAAATCAACTTAACTTGACCAAGTGTAGTCTTACTGATAGATAATTGAGCAAGTGATAAGCATCAGGTTCTTTGCCTGGAGAATGGAGTGGTTAGCTTGCGCACATCAAGAGACTGATTTAAAAATCAATTAAAACTCTGACATGGGGCAATTTTCTCTCAAGGGATTTCAAACCTGCAAAAGCTGGTGATAGGGATCCCACCGAACAAAGAGCAGACTGTAGGATGGTGGGGTCTGCGACAGGCACACATCAAGGGATGCAGATGGCATTTTGAACAGTTCGTGTATTAAACTGAAAGTTGTTAGGCTTCAGGAGCTGAACTGGACACAAGCAAGGTATCCTTAACACAGACCTCCTTAGTACAGATGACTTTATGTAAGAATAACAGATGCAGTTTTCGAAAACTTAGAAAATCTTATGTCCACTTTAAAATTATTCTTTTAATTAAAAAACACTGTGCTAATAATTAGTTAATAAACAGTTTGCCAAAAAAGCTTGTGGTTCAAAAAGGAACATCATGGTATTTCTGCAATTTAGTCTCCTTCACCAGTGACATCTAGCAAACAGAGCCTAACTTATGTGGGACAAACTATGCCAAAACACAAAATCCTCAGGTCAAGAATTATAATACAGAGACAAATAGAGTTGCTAATACACCCTGCAGCATAATCAAAGGGAAAAAAAAGATAATATGAACAGTAACACTGAATGATAGAAGGATGAGCAAGGATGAGAAATGCAGCAGACAGTAAAATCATACATAAAGTACAGCTAGGGAGGGAGAAGACACTTAGCACCTGTAACACAGAAATTCTTTGGTAGTCCTGGAAGGAAACTTCTTCAGCCTTAATGTCCCAGCACTGTGCTACACACTTGATCTGCTCAGACCTGAAGCTGACCCGTGATAAGTGGTATCAGCTCAAATATCAGACTCCACAAGTACCTCACACCAGCATGCTGAGCATCGTTTGTGTTAAACTACAAAAATTCTATAACCAAACTTCCTCTAAAGAAATTACTGTTTTCATGACTGCAGCCATCATACCTACTACCAAGGCTTATCTAGCAACTTCTGGGTAATATTATACTGAAAAATATGTTTCATTCCAGTGTATAGTCAATAACAGAATTTAGATCATGCTATTTAAAATTAAAGAAAAAAGAAAACTGAGTAGGAAAAAAATGCTTAAAAGTAAGTGGTTAGAGTAACTCTACAGCCTTAGAGGCAGTCAGAAGTGGTCAAGCTGGTCACATTTAATTTTTTACACATACATGTTTCCGTACAAGAGGATAACCTGGGGCATGCCTACACGTGTATCCTTTTAAAGTGTGGCGGATTGCACAGAAGAGCCAAAATTACCGAGACCACGTTAGCTCTTCCTCACTTCTTTTGTGTCCTAACTAACACCTTCCAAAATATTTCCTTTTAGCACCTTCACTAGGCAAAATGCAGGTTGCAGCACGCCTTGTCTGGAACAACACAGGCACAGCTCAGCCTAACATTGTGTAGGGTGTTTGGTAGAGAAATTGGCTGCAGCTCCTGGAGGAAGAGAAGTCTCTACATTTCCTGGCAGGATTTCCCTATCCAGCAAGCAGTTTCTACACATCCTTGCATGCATCTGTTATGATTGAATCCCTCTTGCCACAAGAAAGATGGAAAGAAACCAGAAGAGAGGACTAAATATGAGGAAGCTTCCCAGCCACCTGCGTTTCTCTTTTGTCCCTGATGTAACTTCTGGCTTTATGCAAGTGCTACTTCCAGTTAGATTGGATTATTTCCCTTCCCCCAATGCTTTGGTTTGGCTAGGAGACCAAAAATCCAGTATTAACACAGCTTTAGTCATTAATCAAGGTAACCTTTTTCTGCTTTCCAAAGTTTCTCATGTTCTTATCTTTGCATAATTGAGTATTTGCATTTCAGAAGAGCATCACCTGAGGGAGTGGGGGCAGATTTTGAAAGGTTTGGGGGTTCCCCCCCCCCTTAAGTTTCAAGTTTAAAAAAAACCAACTTTGAAAGGGGATGAAGCTAAATTACCAAAGCCTTAGGGCAGAGTAACTTAAAGACTGATAATGGGTAAGAGTTTCTCCCATTCACCACAGAAACTAACTTTTCACAGGACAGGAAATCAACAAGCAATAGAGTCATAACATTTTGTTCTTATGTAGAAGTGTCTTATCAAAAGACATCAAACTGCCTCCTAAGCCTTTTTTTTTTTTTTTTCCTTGCAGATACCTTTCCAAGGCAGTGACAACTGTAGATTTTCTGAACACCTGTGTTGGAAAACGCCACTTCATCAGATCTGGCCATTTCCATAAGAAGTTAGAAGTTCGAGCAAACTGCCCAGTCACAGTCCTGGTTTTAGCAGAGCCCTCTTTTCTGAGGCAGGATGTTCCATGGGCAGGTGTTTTGGGCTGCCAGAGCCTCAGGGAACTTTATCTGCCAGGTCTTACTTTAACCAGGGATTATTTTACAACCCAAAGGCTCTAAAAGTCCCCAAAGCAGTGCAGTAACACCCTGCATGCCCCTAAAGCCAGGAAGAACACTGAGCTTTTGGCAGTGCCCAAATCATGACCAGAATAAAGCAGTACAAGTGGCCCAGTGAGCCAATTACCTTTTCTGTATATTTTGCACAAGTGTCACAAGCACACTGTTTCAGAAAAAAATTTACTGCTTAAGGCTGCACTTGTTCCTTCCCATTGGAGAATTGTTCTTTTTATGATATTGGTTTCTTCTACAAAAACACTTTTATACTCCGTCTTTCCATGGACCAATAAGAAGTTCTTTTACTTATAGAAGGAAGAGGAATTCAAACAAGACATTTAGGAAAGCAGGGAACAAATACCACAACAGTTGTCTAATGGTCCCATATCATTTCTATCCTGAAAAAAGTCGTAAAATCAAAAATCCTTTTTCCAAACACTAGCTACATAAACCCACTCTCAATGATGCAGCTAATTTTTCATGGTATATTTGTTAATTTAGGCTTGATTTTCATGGAGGAAAGTAATGCCTTTCCTGCTTGTGTTATTGGTGGTGGTGGAAACACAACTTTGTTTAAATATCTACAGAATCAAGAAAACAATTCATCTCTAAAAACCTGGCTGCTGGGACCAAGAAAGTGTCAAAGGCATTGAAGAGAATCAGAAGTAGTTAGTAAGACAAGGAACCCCCTTTCATAATTTTTCCCACAAGTTGCAGAATATTAGAAAAGCATTAGGACAACACTTTGATCCCACCAGCTGATTTGAGGCAGCCCAGAATAGAGGCCATGTCCATGAGACTTTGTCCCCAGTACTGCTAAGATTTCTTTTGAATTGGAAGGAAAGATTTCTCTCAACAAAAACAATGCAGAAGCACACTATGGCAGTAAGACAAGCATTTTACAGATCAAACAGATATACAATGACTAAATCCAACTTTGCCTGGACTACTCTCCAGAGAGCATCCCACCCATCAATCCCAACACAAACCCTTCTTAATGCACAAATCTGTTGGTGTCCCAGCCCCACAAGTCAGTGGGCTGGGATGTAGCTTATATCAGCTGGGGTTAATTAAGCAACACTTCTGCCCAAATAACACAAACAAGCACTAAAGAAATTCCACAACACCAAACCGTCTCTCTACTGACCTAATCAGAAATCAATCCAATTTAAATCCTGAAAATCTGGTACTGCCTGTGCCAGTACCTTCTAAAAGAAAACCATGAAGAAAGATCATTTTCTTTCTGATCCACAAAAACTTACAACTTCCTTGCTGGATTTTGCACTTTCTACAGACCTATTTACTGGGACTTTGCTTCTCAGCACACCTTGTTTCAGGAAGTTTAGGAAATGGAAAAAAAGACAAAGTCTAAACTGGCTTGCATTTGTTTTGAAGACAGTTACAGAAAAAAAAACAATACACAGAAATTTTCAGAACATCCCAAGCCCCATTACTGCCCCTACTTCCTCTACAGCTTAGAAGAACTGATTAAATTTGGTTTTCATTCTACATCTTGCAACACTTGGGCTATGTTTTTATTCAGAAATAAAATTTACTGAGCATTGTAAGATTAGGAAAAAAGCAAGATGTGCTTAACACTTGCTGCACTTTATTGAAAATGTAGAACAAACAAGGCTTAGTTTAGCTCTAAAACTAATAAATACTTTAGCTGCTTTGTGTTATGGGTAGTGTTCAGTGGCTTGCATGACTAATTAAACAATCTTGAGTTTGCTTTGAAGGCTAAGCCATCCTTAATGGCTTTAAATTACATTCTATCAAGCTAAACTCAGAATTAAAATCCTCATCTGTAATAAGGAATTCCACTGTGTATAAATGCTAGTAGAGAGCTGTATTGGAAAGTTTAATAATCTGCATGGTTTCTGACCCCTCACAGCAAAAGGAGAAATCCTGTCGTTCTCATAGCATTGGGAGGTGAATCTCTTCAGGGAAGGTACAGAAAGAAAAGTGGTTTGGGTGGAGCTTTGAATAAGATGGTAACTCAAGGAGGTGTAAGTGGGGGTGGGGAGCAAAAGCAGATGGTCAGGGAGGAGAGCTGTGAGAAAAGATCAGTGGTGGTTCTTGTTATGTGGTCCTATCTATTGCCAGCACCGGGGAAGCCCAACTCTAGTCCATTGCTACCCAGCACTGGAAGAAGTCATCAGCAGATCCTACATTCATTTTCATAAACGAATTATTTGAGATCACAGCTCCTCCTCTGTAGGCAAGACTCAGGTGCTCATTCTCTCCAAGCAAGCGCACCAACAGCAGTATTTTTTCCATCTACAAGCACACAAGAGTCACCCCCAGACACAGAGAGAGCCACTACGCAGGTTGCAGAGCACGGACACACCACACGGATCAAGGACAGCATTTTGCTGCGGAGGTTTTGCACCACAATTGCTGGCTATGCCTGCAGCCCCTCTTTGTGGGAGGGGGAGGAAAAAACCACGCGCAGTAAAACCACATGCTGCAGCTCGGTCTGATCAGTGCCAGGAGCAGATGCCCCTCACGTCAGCTCTCCCCATGCCACTTCTCCAGGATGAAACACATAACCCACACCTGCTGCAACAAGTAAAGTGAGAACTTTTTTTCTGAGCAGGGCAGTTTTGATCCCCAAGCCATCTGAAGTCACTGGACTTCAGTCCAAAAGTGCAGATGTTTTCAGAAGCAATTGTTTTTTCCCTGTTCAAATAATCAACCCACCTTTTTCATTCATCCAGCAGGACTGGGGCCGAGCCTGCCTTAAGAGAGGCATAACCCACCACTCATCCTTTTGGCTGCTGCCTGCAGCACATGTGGCGTGCTCAGTCTTTTTGAGTCACTGCCCATTAAACAATTGTTCCTCCTTCTCTTTCATTAAAACCATCCTCAAAATCCTGCCCAGCATCTCCCTGAAGTTAAGTTGATTTTTCTGCGGTGTCTGTATGCATGGAGGGAATATTTTTTTCCATGATTACTTCCCCCATTGATCTGGTGGTTGAGAAATACCACGTTTTCACTGTTTGCCTTTACTTTCAGCCCTTCCACAAACGAAAATGTGAAGCCATCCGTGCCTTATCTGGCATGGCTCTGCCTTGTTTTCTTTCCCCACTTAACGGACTCATTCATGTGTAGGAGACTTCTGATCCCGGCTTTAGATATTCATCCCTATTTTACATAACCATAAGCAATGGTAGGTACTTATGTAAACTACAGCCGGGTCTTTGCCCTAGTGCACAACAAGCAGAGAGGTTTTTAGTCACCAACAAACAACCACCCTGTGCTTCCAGGTGCCCCTTTGCAAAACATGCCGCTGGCAGAGCGAGAGGGGGGAAAGGGGCGGGGGAGCGGTGCCAATGTAAAGTGAACAAAGGCAAGAAACTCCGTCGGGGACCTGCCCCGATTTGCTTCTTGTGCTGACAGGGCTGCTCAGTGACCTGGGACCAAGGCCACTCAGCCCAGCACACACACATCATCCTTGCTCCCAAGCAGCCACTCTACTTCTGGAAGCTGCTGTAGGGCTGGGATGAGGTCCATTCAGCCTCATACTGTTGGAAAGGGGGGCAAAGAAGGTTGGTTGGTTTAAAGCATCTATTTAGTAGCCTAGTGATTACCTAAGAGTGGAAGTTAGTTTCAGTGCCTTCCACGTTCAAAGAAATTAAGTCCCACAGTTCCTACTTCCATGGCAGAGTCCCTGTTTTCCCCAAAAACACAAGAGACAGACCCCAGAGAACAAGGAATCCCTGAAGGGGCAACCTGGATTGCTGGGCCACGGAAAGTTGTTCCAGAGTTTTCCACTTCGCAATATAAAATTCGATTAAGTAGGAATGGAGATTACCCAAAATAAAAATATTCAACACTGAACACATTAAGCTAGTGACTTATTTTAGCTACTGTAGCCACTAAATGCATTTTGAGGTCTCAAGGAAATCCACCCTTTCTACAGCTCCACTTTGGGGAAGGCAGGAAGTTTCCTGTATGTCCACTTTATATTTCTCCCACTTCCTCCCTTCAGGAGGAAGCATGCAGCCTTCACACACTGGCTGTGCAGGAACACCTATGCAGCCACTCGGCAGAAGAAACTAAAGTTACTTAGCACATGGCTTCAAATTTCCAGCAAGCCCACCCCTGAAGAACATCCCTGTGCTCCACAACACTTTCCAGCACATGGCTGTGGAACAGCTCTGAGACTTTGAAGGCTCTGAACAGCTTATGGTCTCCTGTCCTCTCAGCTACCGCAAGAGTCTCTCCAGACAGCCAATAATACGGGCCATGTTTGCTTCCAAAAAGGATTCATTCAGGATGTTAGTGCACCGTAAAGCCACCACAGAGGTCTGCTCTAGAGTTTAGCTCAATGCCACTCCAAGCCACAAAAGAAAAAGGCAGCCCATGCAAGCAGGAGCACCACAAAAGGGAAAGGAAGTGGAAATAAAAGGAAAGGGAGGGGAAAGAAAAGCCACTAAGTAGCCACAGGTTCTGCCATAACTGCAGCAGCTGATTGCAATGGACGGGAGGCAGCTGTGCCTGTAACTTGGGCAGCCTCCACACACTCACCTGGGGAGGATCTCAGCTCAAATACATCCATTCCTTACTGTCAAATTCATATTTAATCCCCTTAACACCAGGGCAGAGAGCTAAAGCTCTTGTAGCCCCTGAGCAGCACTTTCTAAGAGAAATCAGCATGTTACCTTTCACTACACAGCAAGAAAAAGAAAGAGAGAATAAATGGTGTTATTAGATATGGATTTACTTAAGGAAAATATTGTTAGAATCTGAACAAACCCCTACAGTTCTGTGCTGTGGATGGTGCAATAATGAAAAGTATTATTGGATATAAAGGAAAGTTATGACACTATAATGTAACACAGACAAGTGAGAAGATGTATCAGTCATTATCTAGAATACAGGGGACTCCTGTGGTTTCATTTTTCATTACTAATTTAATGTACTTACAATTCTACATGATAAAAAGTGAAAAGGAACAATAAGAAGCGAACATCATCAGAACAAACCAGGATCTGCAGAATTCGGAGATTTCAATAAGTTACTTGAGGAAAAATGTCAAAGATCCCTCGAGAACTGAGTTACATCCATTAACATTCAATAAAATATCTAATAGCAGAAACATAAAAGAAATGTGAAAAGAACATTTTAATAAACACAAATTAGGAAATGCATTTCTTTACATATTACAGTTGTGCTATAGAAAATTATTTCATACAGAAAAAAATCATTTTAGTTAAGGCATTAAGAAAAGATGCTTTGCAAATGTTAGCTCAGCAATCACACTCCTGTGATTCAATACAAACAGTTTATTCTGCATTCTCTCATGAAGCCTTATGAATCTCATGAATCCAAGACCCTTAGGGTCTTGCAGTATATTTTCTTGTAGCCATGTAAATGACAAATAGTCCTGTGCAAGTAAAATGAACTTACAGCAAAGCTGGCATGAGAGGATAATCACACCTTGCATTGTTTGCTGGGAAAACAATTACAAATATACTCTGTGTCTTTCTGGGGCAGATTCACCAGGCAGCAAATACAAGCCAAACACACCTAGAGCTTTTTGGCTGAGCTCAGGTCAAGCAGATTTCCAGCAGATTCCAGTACTAAAATGTACTGGCATAAGAGCCCATTTAACCACAAGTCAGCTAGTAGCAATACTTTTAAAAAACAGTCTGAGGGATAGAGCAGGGAACCCTGACAAAGACCACAATGAAGCAGAGCCATAAGTTGTCTCACAAGTGTGTAGGACATGCAATATATATATATATATATATATATATATATATATATATATATATATAATTTTTTTTTTTGTCTCAAGTGAGAGTCACTGGGTATCATAAGTTTTTTAGAAGTCTAAATTAAGGTTTTTGAACTTCTGCTTTTCTGAATGTTTGGCCCTGTATCTCAGAGAATAATATAGTAAATACCAGTAAATTTAGGTGAATTCACAGAGACCTTTCAGTGATACTTGGGTATCAAATGTTCCACTAGGATCTTCCAAATCTTAGCAATGAACAAGCATATTTGAACATTGGCTCACAACATCAAAAATTCAGAAACCCTCAGCAAAACCCAGGATGTGACTAGGCAGAAATGCTGCCTACTTGTACCTGTGGAAACTGGCTGGGAGGAGACAGAAGCTACTCTGTTAATACAAAAAAAGGAAAAATCTATTTGGCAGTAAAATTATCCTCACCAGTAATATTTCCTTCAAAGTAGAAACTTTCCCACAGCTGTTCTGACCATCTTGTGCTCCATTGCTGTGTCTGTAAATTGTAATTAAGGACTGTAGGCTTGGAGTAAATGAAGGATCTGATTAAAAGTTATGGAAAGGAATGGAAGGAGGTAGGTTTGAGGGGGTGTTAATGGGGCCATGATCCAGCAATACTGAAAATAAACAGTAAGACTATTTTCAGATGCAGAGTATTTTCTAATGGAACCAACTTCTCTTCGTGCTACTCATACTCAGCAAAGAGTTCTTTCTTAACCAAAAGGAACTCTGGGAAGGTTTCCCTAAATTACACGAAGCAGAGGCAAAAGCCATTGTTTCCCTTGATAACTTTGGATATATTATTTGCCACCAATTTATAATGTTGCATTTCACAGCATTTTGGGACACCTGAAGCTTGTAATATTCATGCCAGTAGATGCAAACCATCTGTCTCCTTTTCAAAGAGTGAAGCTTTCACTCAAAAACTCTCCCCCTCCTCTTTCTCACACACTGGGGTAAATTTTCATCACCTGAGTTTTGCTTTTTTATTATTATTTTTTTTATTTTTTATTTTGGCTTTATGAGCTGTATCATCTGTGACTGAATGCCATCAAGGATCACTTAAGCTTGTTTCCACGGTAAGAAAATATTGGAAGTAAAAACTGCTCAAGAAATGCTTTCTGGTCCCCTTAGTAAGGCAGAGCTTGATTTGCAGCTGTGGAGAACAGAAAAAATTCTGGCTGGAGTCCATGGGAGTTATGTTTGCTCAGCATCCCTGAAAAATCATACTTTGGGTATCTTGGGTTGAAACACACAAAGGGAGGCAGCAGCCTATGTTTTTGAAAATCTAGCCTTATGTGCATTTCAGATTGAAAATTTTCACTCTGGTCTCTCCATAAAAAATATTTCTCCAGAGGGATTTACAGTATCCTATCAGATGTTTGGTATTTAGGGAAGTTGAAGAAAAAAAAAAAAATCACGGATTACAATAGAATATTGGGTCCTTTAATTCTCTTGGAAATGCATGTGGAAAAGATAACATTAAATGAATCTCACTGGGCAGTGCATGTATTTGGTAAAATCTATTTTAAAGATGGATTTAATTGACAAGCCTATCACTATTTTAAAAAGAATGAAAAACACATGAAACCAGACGTTTTTGTTGAACTATTAAGTGTGAATTCATAGCTGGACATAGTGCCTGTGTATGCACAGTTCATTAACTGCACAGCTATTTGGTCCAAGGCACTTGCAGGCTCTTCTGTGGAAATTTGAAGAGAACAAACCTATGAAACCTTTTGGATTTACAAAGCGGTGAGCAAAACTTTTAGATACAGCCAAGTGCTCAGGCTCAGACTAAACTCCCCAAAGTGTGTTTGTAAATCCCCACTAGGTGTGGAGAGAGAAGCTGTTGAGGTTCCTCTGGCAACATCTGTGGGACTTTCTGCATCACACAAAGCTTTCTGTTGTGGGTGAAGGCCTAAGCAGCTAATTGGCAGCACATAGGAAGATGGGATTCTTCATCACCCTAAAAAGAAAAAAAAAATTGCAAAAACCAAAAAATTAACATCAGTGAAAAGTGAAGGCTACAAAAGAATCACATGTTTTTAAGTCCATAATTAGCAAGTCCATGGTGTGTGTTTGGCCGGGGCAGGGAGGCTGTTTTAAAAGGAAAATACTGTGCTTTGCTTACTGTGCTGCCTTCATCTCCCATGCAGCTCTGGCAAAGGTTCTATTCCACAGGACTTCCTGCTACTGGCAGCGCACTTTGTGCAGCAGAGGAATCCTCTGGCAGGGCACAGAGAGCAGGTGAGCAGCAGTTACACCTGGATGGCCACCCTCACTCCAGGAACAAGCACCGACCTCCACATGAAAAATAGTGCAGGAGGAGCAGGCTGAACAAGGCACTGGCCCACCCTCCTGCCTGCCCCTTCCTCACAAAGTACATCACTGCAGAGCAAAAACTCTGTAAGCAGTAAAAAATGTTCAGTTGTAAAAAGCAGCTTAAACTTTGCCACAGATGCAAGTCCGAGCCCATGCTTGAGGGAGCTGGAGTAGAGGTAATGGCACAAAACTTGGGTTCCACCACTGATAGCACTGGGTTCAGCTTGATCCATCCAAGAGCAGCTTTTCTCCCAGTGGTGTGCCATCAGTATTCCCAGTATATCCAAAACCTGAAAGGGGACAGCCAGGGCAGGAAAGCCAAGCCACACTACCAGGCTCCTCCATAATGCAGAATGCCCTTTTGAGGCAGGGTGTCCTGAGGAAAAGGACCAGGTGCTAGAAATGTGAAACTGCATCTGAACCACCTTGAATGCATAGGCTTTTTATTTTTAAGGCATGCAGTTGATCCCTGCTTCTGAACACACTCCAATTGGTACGGCTGGAAATTGCTAAAAGCAGGTGCCCATCTCCTTTGTCCTGACTTTGGGGTATGCAGAACAGACACTCCCTGTACCCACAGAACAAGCTCTGGACAGGTGTATCATCAGAAATCCTATGCTTAGTTCTCCTCTGACGGAATTTCAGCACCCTTGTTGCTCAGCTGTTGACAAGATATTTGCTTGTTTACTACATCCATTGTTTCCTTCCAGAGACAGCATTAATTTCAACTATTTCAGAAATACTACATTCATTTGAAGCTGGAGCAGCTTTCATAAAGATTGCAGCTAGACCACACATTTACACACAGAAACCAGATTTGTGTTTGGTGTGGATTGTCTGCATGTTTACTACAATGCTCATTTTCTTCTTTGAATAAGAGTGCAGATTTTTTTCCTCCGTTATTTGCCAGTGCTATTAACCAGCCTCATTCTTTCCTTTGGTTGTATAATCTGTGTCCTTCTCTGATCTTCTCCAAAGTAAACAAGTCATTTTTGAGTCCGAGACGCTGTGCCAACACCACCACAACCTTGCCTTTGCAGTAACTGTGCCATAGGGAGAGGCACTTTTGGGTCTCCAAGAAGAGACCCTTTTTGGCAGGGGTAGTTCTGTGTTGCTCTTGGGGGTTCACAGCGCTGCTCTCTACCCTGGCTAAGCTCCTACCCTGACTCCTTGAGCACACAGTGGGGTCTTCTGTGCCCAGGATGACCATGCCCACAAGAGAGGATGGACTGTCATCCAGGGTAACACTGGAGGTGCTGGGGCAGGCAATAGCACAGCTCTGCCCCTTCTCGCCTATGGCTGGGCAGCCTGGGAGAGAGGAGGGGCTCTCCCCTCCACCACGGGTGCTGGGAGCTTGCAGCTGGGGGCTGCTGGCACATGGGGGGGTGAGGAGTGTGCATTGAGTATGGTCCTTTGAGCATGAGTCAGGCAAGCCAAGCTATAGGCTCTGCAGGGGGTTGCACAAGCTGGTTTTAATGGACTTTGTGGAGTCTGAGAGCTGGCGTGGCTGCCTGTGTAAACACAGCCAGTAATACCTCTGATGTAAAACTCGTGTTGTGAGACAAGAGTCAAATGCTTTTTATTCCCCCAGTACCTTGTTCAAAGCTTTATCAGGCAGATGAATCAGATCTCAGTCTCCTAATGTCACAAGCATTTAGCCAAATCTCCCACTGTTCCCCAGTGTGGGCAGAGCAAGAAAGCAGTGTATCAGCTCCTGGCTACCCTTCCCTATACTTTTGATGGGGTTGGAGGAGCCACCAGAATGCTGTCTACTCCCACTGCAGCTGCCACGTGCCATGAATGGGCTCACAGTTGTTTCAGAAGAGATCTACCTAGGGGAGGAGCATGCAGCTTCATGGGGCTGATTTGGGAAGTGCTGACAGTTTTCAGTCTGCACCTGCTTCACCGACCGGATATTGGAGTCACGCCGATCAGGTGTGGAGTGATCTCTTCACATTGCTGATAGTCCTCAGACTCCTGAAACCTGAGAAATTTGGGAACTTTCTGGGGTGATCTGGGTGGAACACTCTTCTGGATCCAAGAGGGGACACTGCCAAGAGGTACCGTGATGTGTGAGAACAGATGAAAAAAGGAAGAATGTCTGTTTCCAGCCCATTTTCATGAACAAATGCATTAAGGGCATACTTTTAACTATGAGAAACTTCTGCTTTGAGCTGGGCCATGTTGTCTGCTCTTACAGCATTCCAGGTGTCCTGTTCATTGGTGGTTTTCTTCAAAACTGGAGTTACTCTCTTGCTCCATAGGGACTCAGCATGTTGTCTTCCAACAGCCTGCTGCCAGGCAAAGGCCCCCACTGAAACGACATCCTGGGAGAGCTTGAGCATTTCAACAAGGCTCATGGAGGGATATTTCTGGAAGAGCAGTTAAGGTGTTATCTATGAGACACATGTGCAGTAGCAAAACTGATGTCCTTTGACACCACTGTTGTGGAGGTTTACTGATAGGGCTTGGTAACACTAATTGAGGGAGGACACCTAGTCCTAAACCTTGTAGGTAGGCTGAAATGACCAAGGTTTATGGCTCACAGCTTTATTCATTGTCACTTGATCACAATTATGAATGTTAAAAAGGGAAACTAAGGAAGCATTGAGATTATGGATTTTCTTTTGAGGACAGGAACAAAACAAAACAAAAAGAAATTAATGGTACCATGCAGGTAGGTCTTAAAACAAAATACGTGATTTCTGTATTTCTAAATACTCCATTCCTACTCTGTGAATTGATACTGCTATTTGTGTAGCAAAAAAGCCACTTGTGCCTTACTCACTTTTTAGACACATAAAATTCCAATTCATTTCAACTGAAGGGTTTCTATTTAAGTGCCTTTGGTATAGTCAGTCTATTAAAAGGGAAGGTGTTAATTTTCCAGTAATCACTACACTTCTCTTCCTATCTCTCAGCTGAAAGGACAACCTCATCCTGCATGGTTAAAATGTAGTAATGCATTTAATGCCAGGCCATGATTTTAGACCTCCAGCTGTTTTACTGGTTGTGTAAGTAAAAATAAGATAATGTTATGCTTGGTAACCATGGTTTTGTAGGCATTCGCATTTTACAAATCACTGCACAGTATGCAAACCATTATATATATTTAAAATGTTTAAAATCAAGCTACCAGGAGGCTACCACTTCCAATATTTAAGGAGGGGGACTGCTAGACTGTGAAGAGTGATATATTCTATCAAGCTACTCAGCAGAGTTATATTATCAGTGCAAATTATGTGAAAATATGTGCTTCAGCAAGACAAGAAAGGAGTATTCTCTGCTATAAAAAGTGCACTGTGGGAAGCTAGATGGAGTCATTGGTTTGGTGTAATATATGAGTAAAATCTTATTTGTTCAAACAGTAAAAAAAGGGAAAAAAACAGAGCACAGAAAGAAAGGAACCATTAAGTACTTGGTTATTCCCTCCATGTACAAAAACCTGTTTCTGCTTCAAACAAAGGAATTGAGACTTATCTCCCACAATTTTATCCAGGTGTAACTACTCATCTGAGCAGAGATCTCCCTGATTTATATGGGCAGGAGCAAAAGCAAAACCAGGGTCAGGAATAAGCAGCTTATTGATTGGTTCCGTGCACACAGGCAAAAATATTATACATCACCAACATGATCTTAAGCATGTAGTTAAATCCAAGCAAACCTTAACTGGAATATTTCTTTGTAAGAAAACGCTGGTTAGTGGAGCTATTGACAGCTGCATTTTCAAGAGCATCTGCTTTCAGAAACAGCAGCCATTCAGAACAAATGTTTCCGAAGGCAGATTGTGCTGCTCTGATTAGGAGTACAGGCAAAGATAATGGATAGTGTTCGGCTGCACCTGGAATTGCCTTTAAAGTTCAGTAGGAAATTTGTAGCAGGAGTAGGGAAAAAAATGGTCTCTGCTTGTGCTGTAATTTTTCAGAGAACACACATGCAGTTCTCTGGACAGTATGAGCTCTCAATTTTAATTAAAAAATGGTAAGTATTACACACTACAGTCAGACCTGATTAATCGGGGTGGAGCTGGTTTATGTGTATGCTTGGGAATAAAAGTGCTTTGGTTATTAATCATGGATGCTGTATTTATTTATTTTAGATATTTATTCAGATTGGTCCCCGTTTGCCAGCCTCCAGCATTCATCCATCCATCAAAAAAACATCCATCAGGGCAGAATCACAGCTCTCACTTCCAAAATAAAAAAAATAAAAAAAGAGGAAAGAAAAAAAAAAAGTTCTTTTTCAAGCCATGGCCTTTGTGTTCCTTGTTCTTTTCATCTTCAGTATGCATTTGGGTTAACTTCAGAGCTCTTTCTTCACCACCGTAAGGAATAGAAACCAACTGTCCACCATCCAATTAAAAGAAAAAATCAACCCAAAGTCTGAAGTTTAAGCCAGTAACCCAGCTTCATGAATGGGAGTGGTAATTAAAACTTTGACTGCAGTAAGAAGTTCATATGTGAATGGTGGCAACACTAGCTTTAAGAACATCTCCTGATACTTGCCCAGAAGGTCCCACAAAACCTTTTATAGCCCAAAAGGTCCATACATGTATGCTGCCAATAGTGCATTCATCACCTGTTTGAAGGAAGATTTCAGGAGTGTAAAGGGCCCATTTGTTTAGCTTTAAATGAGGAAAATCGCCAACTGCTGCTCTTCATCAGAGGAGGAGTTTCAGCCCCAAGTCCCGTTCATCTCCCATTTCCTTGGGAAACAAAAGATGGGCAGTATGCATAGAGTTCTCCTGAAACACTCCTGCCTCTGGTGCAATCTGTAGGCAGTCTCCTTCCCCCAGCAAAAAAATATCTGACACAGGAAAGAAATATTTCATTAGCCTGAGCCAAAAGGGAGAAGGGGTGGGTTTAGCCTGACACGAGAAAGTGGGAACAGATAACCTATTTCCATGAGAACAATCCCCAGCTGTCCTATATCACTGGGGTTTTTGTTATTTACTTCCCTGGATTAGTGTGTTTAACAATCAAGACAAGCGTCGTGAAATACTCTTCTTCACAGTGAAAAATCTAGACGTGTCACACAAGGAAACCCATATATACATCTGAATTCAAATTCTGACTTTCTTTGTGTTTTGGCCACAAAATCTTAATTTCAAAAACCACATACTATTCATTCTGCTGGAAATATCCTAGATATACTTAATTAATAATTTTCACACACTACATCTGTGAAAACCTGCTATACAAGAGTTATTTCCTTTTAACAGACATCTAACAACTTTGCTCAACAAACGCACTCAGAGTGGGATTTTATCTATATGCTTTGCATTCATGAATTCCCTAGAATAATAGGAAACAGCTACTTACATAAACAGACTCACCTTGCCCACACACACTGTTGTGAACAAGTCTGCCTGCAAAGTAAAAATAACAATTTGTCTTTATACAGTATTTTCAACTAGAAAACAATTTGCTGCTTGTAAAGTAGTAGTTGTGCTTTTGTGTTTCATCAGGGTACCGCAAATGTTAAAAAAAAAAAGAAAGAAAGAAAAGTAGTGTCATTAGAAAAACTTCAGCCTCTCTCAGACAAACAACATCTGCTAACAAGATGTCCCTACATTGCAGATGGGCACCCACTTCCAAATTCAAACTACCATTGTAAAATCTGTGTATATTCAGGAGTTAATGAAAATGTGGTCTTCTGTGTCTGTTTAAACTTCAGTGGGGATCACTTGAGATTACACAGGTTTCCATCTGATGAAACAATGCGGTTGCACCATGTTGTTCTTGCTGTGCTCCAGAGTGAAATGTTTTTGTGTGCCTGAAGAAAGTGAGAAATAAAAATGTGTGCACCATTTCAGAAACCAGAAAGATACGTCTGAGTTATAAGGGACTCAAATTTGTTCAATCTTTTACTGGCCAACAGCTCATCACTGGTAATCAGAATAGCTTATGCCAATTTCCTTCATTAAGAAAAATAAGATTAAAAGACTGGCTTATCTTCACGAGTTCTCATGCTAGGCTATCTAGGCAACATTCAGAGTCCCCAGGGAATCTCTGAGGGCTCCTCCAAGGCTGCAGAAGATGAAGGACCTCTTTAACTCAGCAGGCTTCTACATTTGGAGGAGTACCTGTGGACAACTCACAAATGAATTTCATGGAATCATGGAATACCTAGTTGGAAGGGACCTCAAGGATCATCTGGTCCAATCTTCCTCAGCAAAACCAGTCTACACAAGACAGCCAAGCACTCTGTTCAGCTCAATCTTAAAAGTGACCAATGTTGGGCAATCCACCACTTCTCTGGTAGATTATTTCAATGGCTGATTGTCCTCATCGTAAAAAATTTTCCTCTTGTACCTAATGTACCTGGAACTCCCCAGAAATAATTTATACCCATGACCCATCATCTTTCCATGTGACTCCTTGTAAAAAAGCGAGTCTGAATCTTTGTAACCACTGGAACATGGTGATAACATTTCTCTGATTTGTCCTCTGAAGGCAATACAAGGCATGCCAATTATATAGGGTTCAAGAAAGACAGGAAAACTACTTTCTCCTCTGCTGGAGCATGATGTGAATTTGTTACAAAAAGTTCTTCTGCACAGGCTTCTGCAGACAAAAGGGCAGCCAGGATGAACCCTCCTGGGTTATATCTGCACCATAGCTCTCAGTCAGTGCGAGATGAAGGGGTAGAAATATCACCTAATGTTCCTGAAAAGAGGACCTAAAGGGATACCTCTCTCTAGGCTAGCCTTCACTCAAGGACTTTTCCACTGTCTCAGAAATAGTGACAGTATGAACACCATCAAGGTACAAGTTCACTTTACATGCAACAACAGGACAGGGCCATGGTGTAAGCTTTCCTCACCACTGGACACCCCATTTGCTCTGGGATGACACAGCACAGTGCAGCAGCAATAAAAGTCTGGTGAGGACATTCCCAATAGTGATTAGTCCATGGCTCTGATTTCCTGGGAACACATAAGGTCACCCCGTGGATAGGCATATCTATCCCCTCATATTGCACAGAAACTTTTGAACCTGCTTGCACTGGTTCAGCCAAGCCAAGAGGTAGAGTAAGTGTCCCTGTAAGTTTTATGAAAAGAAGTGGACAAAAAGGTGCAAGAACTTATTAGTGCAAATGGAAGGAAAAGCTGATGATCTCTGTCTCAGCCAGCATAGGATCCACACAGAAAGGAGCTGTGGGAAGCTATTTGAGGAGAACTTTACTCCTCAAACTTTACAGTGCAGCTGACTGAGTGCCAGAACAGATTTTCCACAGAGAGACTCTAGAGTCTCCCTCACTGGAAATATTCAAGAACCGTCTGGACACAATCCTGTGCAACGTGCTCCAGGATCGCCCTGCAGGGAGGTTGGACCAGATGATCCACTGCAGTCACTTCCAACTTCACCCATTCTGTGAAACCAGGCTTCATTACTCCCAATGCTCATGGAACTATTTGTTTAATAGGTTTTTTATTCATAAAGGATTTCTGTGGAAAAGATGAACACCAAAGAAACGCTCCTTTTGCAACATCTTTATGAAATCTTCACAATGGATGATTGTATTATTTAATGCACTCACATTCAACGATTTTGGATCCTATGTGCAATATCTTCCCATCACTCTGGAGACTTTTAGATTTTTAACTTTGGCTGTTGCTAATCCATCAGCTGTCTGAAGCAGTCAGCTCTGATCTGTTTTTTGTGTTTTCAGTGCTAACAACTGGTTCTGTTCTAAATACTGAGATTTACCAGACGCAAGCGGGGATGCAGGAGAAACAGGGTATTTTAAAACATATTGTTATTATTATTATTTATAATAATAACAGTGTTATTACCACCACCATCATCATTATTATTAGCATTATCATCATAGAGAAAATCCAACACCATGAAACCCATATTATGCATAAATACAAGAAATTAACATACCACAGAACAATAATACTCTAATGGCCTAGGTTGCCCTTGTAGTTCCCTACTCCACTTCTCTCCCTAAGGGAAAAATGCTCTAATACAAAATGGAAAAAGGCAGCAGAATGCTTTTACCTGGCTATTAAGTCCTGGCGTCCCACAATGCTGGAAAAATTTTTCTGGGCAAGGGGGATTGAGCTGAAGATCAGCTGTTCTATGTGAGATGATTCCCAAGCAGTTTGTAAATGTCCTCACCCAAAGTACTTATTAAAAAGTTTATGGCCAGAACCAGTGGCATCTTCTTACTCTGTATCAATTTTGAGCTTATTTTTTACAAAAGATGAGGAAGAGGTAGATGCGTGTCCTGAATAAACCACAATATGAGTCTTTAAATATACCATATAATGAGTTCCACACTCTTTTCAGGTACACCCACATTTTTCTGTGTAGATCACCGAACCCACAAGAGGAGTTAGTTTTAGCCCTCTGCCAGCACTCACCTGGCATGCCCAGCAGAGCACTCTGCAGTCCCTCAGGCACAGGAGGCCCCTGGGGTAAGGCAATTTTTAGCCAGAGAAATAGCACAGACCTGCTCAGGGGAGAACCTTGCCCTTTGCCTGGAAGGCTCTTGGGAGACACAGCTAACTGGGTGAGTGACAGTTACCTCATTCCTGATCAGGGAAAGATTTTCTAATATGTGGAACCAACATGAGCTATGTGGTGGTAACAATAAGATCTTGGCAGGTTTGAGCAGGCCCCTTGCTGGCACACATGCCCCGGTCAGTTGGGACTGGCTCACTCACTGCAGCCTCTCCCAGCACATAAACCATGGGTCCCCCTCCCCATACTCCCACCCAGGCCTTGAAGTAGGCAGAACTGTTGCCTGCTCTGACTTCAGGAGCATCCCTGATGTGAGGCTTGTGAGAAAACCAACCAGGGCTGCAATACACATGGTGGCAGCTGGCCAGAGATTTATGGCCTTTTAGGGAGCTGCAGAGATCTCACCTTTCAGCATCTCGCTTTTGGCATGAAACCACACCTGGTGACATTGCTGAAGCTGATCAGCAGCATTTGGACACCATTTGGGCTGGTCTGTGCTCCACCACTCCCCACACCACCAAGGCTGTGGGTACACTGCCCACCCCGCAGCCATTACCAAGGCATCAGAAAATGCTCTCTCAGATGACTCCTTGGTGAAAGCATCACCATTCCCTGAAGATGGTTTAATAGCAGATTTTCCTCACAGCATTCCAGCATATTCTAGTTTTTACTCATTTAGCAGTTCTGGATATTCTGTAAGGCTTTCTGTAAACCCTACCACCAGGTAAAATTTCAAGCAATAGTTTCAGTAATCCACACCACTCCATCTTTTGGACCAACCTTCTTCTGGGACACTGTGGGCACTGAAGGGGGCTCTGGGAGAGGGTGTCAGCACCCACTCACAGGCTGCAGAACCGGAGCTCTGCAAGACAGTCTGTATGGTGCTGTTGTGGGTTTCTCACCAGATAAGTGGATTATTACCCTGGCTTGCAGCTGCTCCACAGAAATAGGTCAGCCTCAGGAATAAGCTTCCCTTCCCTTATATGGCATCAGAAGCATCCAAGAGGAAAAGGGGCTGCTTACAGGATCCTTGTCCAGGGACCATTAAACTCCTGAACAATGGATTTCCTCTGTTAGTGTCTCTTAAAGAGGGAAATGTTCTTAATGTCAGCACCTGTGGTTTTCCTTGCATTAGATGTAGGTATGAATCCCATAGTGGTGTTTTCTGCATCCATGCTTGCTCAGCCTCTGTTGAGGAAGTGGGAGGGTAGCACTGATGCCAGATCTAACAAAATGGGAGAGAGAGAGGTAGAGCCTGAACATGGCTTTGCCTTTCTCAAAGGTGACTCTGAAGAAAGGAAGAACCCCAGGTGTGTTTTGGCCCATGCTGCCCAGCTGTGAGGGCTTCAGCACGTTGTGCCTGCTCCATGCAGGAGACAGCACTCTGATAAAGCTATTGTCCACGTGATATTCCTCCAGCTTCCCAAGTGAATCCTGCAACAAGCTGACATCTCATTTTCTTCTGTTTTTTTCAATCAAAGCACAGTAACTGCAGCTAACATCCCAACACCCACCACCTCCCATCTCTCTTTGCCCACCACAAATTTGCACCTTGAAATTGTGCTTAGCACAGAATTTGAAGTGGGGTTGCAGGCTGAAGTAAAAAGGAGCTGCAGTGTAACATCAGCAATGCAAACTTTAGATCTAAGCGTCATGTCAGCCATGCCTACCATCAGAAAAAGAAAAATAACCTGTAGAACTGGCAAGAAGAGCAAAAATGAAGTACTGAAATCAAGGATATGCAACTTAGCTTTGATATGAATATTTCTCCATCCCTCACACCCTTTTCATGCCTTATAACTTAGCTGATGACATTGCAGCAGAGAAAGCTTTTTAAGTTTTCATTATTGCATTTTTCTTCTCCCTCATTCCTCTGCCAATCTGGATTGCCATTAAAATCACTGAAAAATATGAGGATAAAATCCTTTATCTGTTACATTTGGTACGATTACAGAAAGACACAGGGAAAGCCTTACAGGAAACTTTCTTCTTACAGGAATTCTAGACCAGGAAATTGGGGTAATTTCCCATTTTTGGAGAACGTGCCCAAATAAACCCTTTTTGCACAGTTAGTTCCCACAGGCCAGAAGGGCCTCATTGTCAGCTGGGGTAAACTGGCTCAACTCTGTGAATTTTTAAGGAGCTAATCCAGTTTTCCTCGGCTCAAGAATGATATGTGGGATGAGCATTCCCTTGGATGCTCACCCCACATACCTGAGCTGCTGTGTGTGAACAGAGAGGCTCTGCACACCGTTTTCCCCAGTGAAACCATACAGGAGGCAGAAGCTGGGAAAAGCATCCCTCCCCACCTTTGGCACAGTGGCAGGTCTACAGATCCCTGTCCCTGGGGCCAGCACATCAGTGTGCCTCCTGCACAAGGACGTGTGCTGCCCTGGCTGAGGCATGCTGCGCCTTCTGGAGCGCCACAGCAGATTTAGAGCAAGGCTTTGCTGAGTTCCCGTTTCCACGTCCCAGTAACCACATGCTGGGGGCTGTGGGAGAACAGCAGGTGACTGACCCCGAAGACTGTGGCAGAAACTCTTCCCCAAAGAATGGCAGCTGAGCGAGGCCCCAGCCCAGCTGGAACAAGCAGATGAAGGAGGGAGAGCAGGCTGCTGCAGCCTTGGGAAGTACGCCACGGCCAGCAGCCTGCTGAATAGGTTGCTCCCAATAAAAGGGCTTCACCACCAGATTGAGGTGGCGGATAAATTAATTGTGCCATTTCCATGACATTCTACTGGAGCTCAAATGTATTAGTAACTGTTCATCCCCAAAACAGGTTTTTTCCTCCCACACAAGGTGGAAAAATATCCATCTGAATTTTTTAGATTATGTGACAGGCTTGCAAACTGTTGTTAACTTTATCATTTGGGATATGGATTAGACTGCAGCACATTAATTTATTGGGAAGTAAGAGCTGCCTGTTCATCTCTTTTCTGTTATGACATCTGCAGTCAAAGTACGATAGGGGCCAGACAGACAGTGAGTAATAGACTAGAATATGAAGTTTGGAGGGGAGAAATGGCAAGGTTTGCTGTGGATAGAATTGAACCCATTAAGCAAAAAATTAAAAAAAAAAAAGTCAGTGGTCCTTCCACAGGTATTACTCTTAATGAAATTGCAAATAATGAAACCTGCTAGTTAAAAGTGGTATCAATTCACATCTTTTAAGGCTGGCACAGAAAAGTCAAGCAAAAACCAATCCTGCAGTTGAAGACATTTTGCTGGAGACCCCAGCATTTTACAGACACCACCCATTTGCTCCTCATCTCTTCAGCCCCTGCCATGGAGGAGATGCACACACATTCATACACATTTTATTTCTGCAGGAAAAGGGTCCTCTCCCATCCTTCGCCTTCACTCCTGCATGACAGACCTGTTGCAGGGCCACATGGCGGGGAAGGTGAAGGCCTATGATTTGTGGGCCAAAAGAATGCATGAAACATTAAAGAGAGCCTCGCTAGCATCCTAATGCAAACTCTCCAGGTCTACAGAAAAACATATTCCTGTTGTCATTTTCAGTCCCCCTTGGCCTCTTAGTCCTCCAATTATGTGAACAGCGACATGCAAACAATTCCATGGTGCAAAAAGTGTGAAGCTTGGTACTTAAGACTGACCCCTTGATGCCAATAGGCAAATCTATTTACATTATCTATATTAAATATGTGAGGGTCAACATTCATGAACTTCTAGACCGAACTTGTCATGTCATCACAGTGTGGTGAGGGTATCACCTCACAGCAATTTATACAAGTCCACACTTTATTTTAACACTTAATGCTAAAAACAAATCATCTACAGGGCACACAGAGCTATCTGCCTTATGTGGGTACCAAACCTCAGTCTTACTTCCCAACTCCTCAGGGACCAGACTTGCTGTCCCAAATCCTTCAGGATTTCACTCCTCATCAAGGTATGCTTGTGCGTGCCTGGATGCAGTAAAATTCAGCACATGCAGCTAAAAACGGTTCACAAATATTTAGTCAAAATAAATTCAGCTAATTCATGCTAAAGATGTTCCCAGGCACTTTTTAATTTATATTATGTAAACAATCCCAGCAGCAACTTTTTCCCTTTGTTCCTATTAATTCACTGGGGGTGTGCATGAGCAAGAGGCAAGGATTTATGTCAGGAGTATTCAAGTAGACTCCTTGTAAGCTCTTTGGTTTCCCCCTTTCTGTTTTAAAAGGTATCCCTGGCCTAGCCCGGATGCAGAGCATGGGAACAAAGGAATGGCTGGGTGCTGGATCAGGCCACTGTTCTGCCACTCTCAATGCCCATCCCTGCCAACAACCCAGACCAGCTGCCTCAGAGGACAGTGCAAGAAACTCCCTATGAACCATCATGGGATGCTCTGGCCACAGGAGACGTACTTTCATACTCCTCACCAGTTAGCTATTTCCCAATGCCATGAAGCATGAGAGTTTGCATCCCTTATAGTTTTCTCTAATCTTGTCTTGCAATTCTTCTTATACATAAAATGCTACCTAGTCTGTTTTGAATCCTGTTAATCTTTTGGACTCAGCTGGTGTTTTGTAAGATCTCAGGATTAAGTAAGTGTTATCTAAAAATATTTCCTTATCAGTTTCAAATATTTTTTTTTCCTCTTCTGCTTCCTCATTGAGTGGCTCTCAGTCATGAAATTTAAAAAGTTGGCTGAGACTGTCTTTTCTAGCCTTTTCAATATTTCTCACTGTCCACCCAGTTTCTCTCCTTTTACCTATCTCATCCCTGAACAGAAGCAAGAGATGCCTTTTGGCCTCTTGTGAGGAGCAATTTCAGGACTAGATCACACCCCGTTTTTCTGTATAATACTAACAACTATCCAGTCCATTCATGTAGCCTAACCCCAAGAGCCTCAGAAAGTTTACACTGCCATCAAAAGTAGATCAGACAGTCTCCAAAGGCAAAAGCTTGCAGAGCTGAGCAATTCAAAAGCAATACCCCAGGCTGGAGGACATCCACCAAAAGATAGATCATCATTCATTTGGGATCGATTAGCTCAAACCCATCAGAATCAACAAGTTTGCAAGAAACTTGCAAAACCAGCAGCCAGAAAGGTAAAGCCATCTATGCCCATCAATAAATCCAGTGGGCTGGTTCACCCAGCTTTCCTTTGGTCACGCAGCCTCACTGGGCCGTGTAATTGCTGCCTTATTGGAGAGATATGAGCCTGCCCGTCGAACAGATGCAGGTTTCCCCTGCTCTCATTCAGCTGGGAACCCGCTTGGCAAAGCAGAAATAAATCACGGGGAACTTGCTGTCATTTCTCCACCTTCCCGCACACCCTCCACCGCTGCCGCCTGACTGGCTGGAGCTGGCATAGTTTTTAAATGAAATCTGTGAGATTGGCATCAACAGCCTCGCCTAATTTTTAGCTAATACCTTGGTGGGTTCTGCATTCGCATCTGGCCGGCGCCGCCACGCTGAGCCGGATGATAACAGGCTGCTGCTCTTTCCGAGCAGGAACCCGGGATGCCGCCACCGACACGGGGGCTCGTTCTAAGCACAACAGCACATCGCAGCCAGCAAAGGGTCTGCAGCACAGGGCTTCTCCCAAGGCATAAAAAAAGGAGGGGGAGAGGAAGAGAGAGAGAGAGAGAAATGTGTTAACTATGCTAACAGTGCCAAGTAATATGCTTCGTTAAAAATTTAATCACCTGCAAGTGCAAAACAAGTGCAAAGCAATCATGTTGTAATTAGCACAGCAATTAACACCTCCCTTTTCGATAGCACATGCATCCTAGGAAGTGCATGATTGCAAGTGTTTATGCTGCTGACAGGCTAAGTTCCTATAGAGAGGAAAAAATTGCTTAAATAGATTTCCCCCCCCCCCCTCGTCTTTTTGGCATTTGGGCTGTTATGTGTCCATGAAAGCCCAGCACCAGCTGCCATGTTGGTTTTGTGTGAGTGCTGCTTCATTGCCCAGCATAACCAACAACTCCAGCGTGAACTGGAGCCTCCTGGAAGATGGCTGCAAGCCTCTGGAGCCCCACTCTGAAACAAAGATGTAACTATGAACATTACAAGATGATTTTTTGCAGACTAACACTTGCCAAAAGGGAAGCACCAGGCCTGAACTGAGATTGTAGGTTTTGGAATGAGACAGCAAAGGGGACAGGACAAACTGCAGCTGTGGCTTCGGGATGGGTCTGCAGCTAAAACACGCCAAGCTCCATGGTACTGAGGTCTCCTTTGACATGTGCCCCCATTCAAATAGCCAGTTCTCCCCAAAGGCTGTGCTGGAAGGAATGAAATGCAGTTTGATAAACCTGGCCTGGAAAAACCCCCTGCTGCCAGCTGTATCCATGCCACTGCCACTCTTTTACCCACGCACCAGGCTGTCCTTGCTTCTCCATGATCTCCTTGTCACCCCTAAAAACACCAAGTTCGACTGTCCCACTCACTGTCCCTCTTCTGGGCTTGTTGACAGCTGCTTGTGAGACCACATGGGGAAGGAAAGCTGGCTCTCAACATCTCAACATTAGCTTAGAGAAGTTATATATACTTAAATATTCACATCCCATGAAATATTCTTATTTAAAGGCCATTCAACTTTAATAAAATGGACTATGTTTGTAGTGGGACAACACACTCGGCATCCTGGCAGAAACTCAGTGACTCTTGTGGCTGCTCAGTAACTGACAAAGAGCTGGTCTGGGAACTTGGCATCCAAAAGCTGAGCATCAAAAGGTAAAAGTCACCTTTGGAAACATAAACCATGAGGCCAGTCTTGAAATTCCTTCCCTCCCCGACAGTGAGATTGTTGAGAGGTATTTTCATCACATAGTTCAATATTGGGGTTCCTATTTGGCAGGTTAAAAGCCACAGACAACATTACTATCAGGCCTAGGCCAAACAAATAACCCTGCAATAACAGCAGCTTCTAAAAAAGTTACTTCCTTGCTGCATATCCTCAGAAATTCACATTTTACACACCATTAATTCCATGAATTAAGACAAAATTGGAGCACAAATTCAGCAATTACCAAAGAGACAAGCAAAAGGCAAGTGAAAGCAAAGCTGGGAAAGAGCCATGGCACCTTTGCTATCCCAATGTATTTTGTTGTTTCTCAAGCTGCTTCTGAAGTGAGACAGAGACCAAGTCTGATATGATAGCAGTTTAACTGTAATTTCAGCACAATTTCTGACAACAGTGGGGCCCTACATTAATTCCTGTCTCTCCAGCCAATTGACCTGTGTTTCATTACAGACCTATGGCTTTCCCATTTTTATTTTATTTGAGGTTTTGTTCCCAGCTTCCACTGGCCTGCCTGCATCATTTTCTTCCTCCAGTGAACACTCCATTGGAACCATAGACCTTGGAGATGGTTCCATATCCATTTCTGTTAGGAGGTGAGCATCCATTTGTGGTTTTTTGGCACAGTCTCCACATTGCCTTCCTGTTGTTCAGACTAAACGTGAACCTGCCCAATTCTCCTCAATATAGCTCAAGCATCCTGGTTTTGATGTTTTCCATTGGCAGTGACAGGCACTTACCTCTAGCACACAACACATTTTATACTACTTTTATAAGTGTTTTGTGTGGTGTGGGCTGTAGAGTCCCAAAGTGCATCCCCTAGTCCTGCCTGAGGCTGTGCTGGAGAGGAGTGAGAAGTTCTTGGGAGCTGCATTAAAAGATCTGCCACCACCTCAGTGAGAGGTTTGGGGTGATTTCCCTGCCTCTGCTGGAGTTCACCCTCTCAAAGGCATACTGCTAAATCATCCCTGCCTAAGACGACTTACCCCCAAGGCTCATAAAAGTACTTCAGAAGAGCAGTCGTGTTTGTACTTGAACTGCACTGAAATAAGCCATGTGTGAGGGTTGGGGGGGCAGGGGTCCTGAGGAAAATTCCCTCTGGGACACCAACCCAGGGTCCTCCTCTCAGATGATAGCGCATTTCCAGTGGCACAAACACAACATCATGTGTAATCATATGTACACAAAGCAAGAAGATCTCGCACAGTGTGCAGTCCACACCTACACTAGGCATGGTTGGATTCTGGGGTGCCAAGTCCCCTTCTGGACACTAAAATGAGGTCCATCAAGTTGAGGGGAAAAAGTTGTTTGTGCAAGTTGCTTGTTAAAGTGTTTGCAGCACGGCAGAAAATTTAAATAAGGGGAGCCCTTGCTCTCTTCAAACCACGAAAAGCTGATAGTTATCACTAATAAAAGTTAGGAAAACCACTAGGGGTGAGGAGAACCTAGCACTCATAAGAAACCACAAGTTTGTGTAACTGCACAAAAGCTCATGGTTCAACATATATGCAAAATACATCAGAAATTTCTCATCCTGGGAACAAGCAAAACAGTCTGTGCCCATGAGAGGCAAACACAGGGGGCGAAAATCTCTCATGACAAGGGCCACAGCAGAGACCGACAGTCTGGGACCTATGATCTGCTCAAGGACATGGTTATCAGGAAATTGCCTGGTCCAGGTGTAGCTACATGGAGTATGGAATCACTCAATGGCTTTGTTTGAGTCTAAAAATAAAATAATAATAATAATATTTAAAAAAATAAAAGAAAGAAGAAGTGTGGATTTATCAAGTAGGAACAGCACAGCCTACAGTCCTGGACCAACCTCTTGTAAGTACTTCCTCACAAGATCAGTCTTTATAAGTCAGAGGGAGTCCTCAAACAACTCTTTACAAATGGATAAGCACTGTGACCAAGCTTCACCAGCAGGATTCCAATGCTTCCAGTCGCCTTGTTCCCTGGACTGTCCAGCCAAGTCAAGAACACCACTATGTCCCTCAAAGATGACGGGGTCACAGTTCTCAGTGTCACATTATAGATGTGCTCACGGCTTTTAGAGAGGTGAATGTGGGTGGTGAAAATTCACGGGCAGTCGTACAGCTTTTTCCATGAGCGAGGCATACGCCTTAAAAATAACAGATGGCATGGGGAGGGAATTACCAAAGCAGTGAAAGGAGACAGGAAACCCAAGTGTACCTGAACTGCAGGTACAAAAGGCTTGGGAGGTATTTAGGAAGGCTAGAAACCTGCTTCATTGACCCACAGAGAAAATTGTACTGGATTTTTTTTGTGCTATGACCATAAATAAGACTTCAAAGTCTGTGGCTTGTCTCCCTCTTAGTGGGAGTTTGGAGAGAGTGAGAATCCCACCCCTCAGTACTAACCTACCTAAACTTTACAGGAACTTCTCTCCCACAACTGTGGAAGATAACCTTTCTCACTGATATTTCTGAGTCTGGAATAAAAGAGAGTGAAAAACACAGAGGAAGAAAAAAAAATATCTGAATTCCCACTCATTTTGCATATCCAGGTTCCCAGGAACCCATCCCTTTTTTACTAAAGCGGGGGGAGAAATATATTTAATAAAGATCTGGCAGTAGTATGATGAAATAATGAGTAGGATGAGACCATGTTACATAAATTGGCAAAGCTCCAGCTTGTAAATGATTAAAACAAAAGAAAAAGGGAGTTTCCATGAAGACTAACGTAAAAAGCATTTTATAATCAAAAGGCCTGAAACTATGGGGGCTGATGGGAATGTCTAGCAAAACAAGCCTGTTCTGAAGCTTCCAGATGATACATGGAAACTTAATCAGCTCATCTCAGTCAACTTTAAATCAAAGGAAAGACTGATTGGAGGTTCAAAGGGAAAAGTGGGTTTGTGGCTTAAGAACAAGAGCAGGACACTTTCCTGATTCTGCCACAGATTTCCTTTGAGATCTTGGGTAAGTCACTTGCTTGTGTGATATTAAATTTCATAGTTATTGGGTACAAAAGTTTTCCTGATATGTATATTAAAATTTGTCTCTGGAAGTAGACTATTGCATTTATATGCCTGGCTCTTTACACCTGCCCGTACCATCCACACAGCACTGTTGTTAACGAGCAGACCTCCAAATTTCTTTTAATAATTTCCTCCTCTCTAAAATGTGGAGAAGCCCCATATACCTTTATAGCAGTGCTGTCACGCTGAATTAGTGCATAATATTTCTAAAGATCTTTGAGTAGAAAACATTATGGAAGTGAGCGAATTCTCTGTACTTTACTGCTATGAGATTAACAGTAAGTGCTTTTCTCTCAGGTAGACACCAAAAAACAAGAAGGAAGAAAAGAAAAAAGGAAAATTAAGTGGTTGCAATCTCTCTGCTATTGAGAAAAGCATCTCTGTGCAGCAACCGGTGCTATTCCCTTGTCTGGCAGCCCTTGCTTCTTCTTTAACCAAAGCCAAAATTCAGTGACACTAAAACTGAAAATTATAACATCAAGAGAGGCACAGATCTAATTTATGTTGGAAAAGAAAATTTGTTACTCAAAATCGAATGCTAATTGGCTGCAGCCCTTTCAACTATGCCAGCTAAGGGGCTGTGGAGAACATACAGGTCTTCAAGGGGAGTTTGCTAACCAGATGCAGTTAGAGCCCAGCCTTAACGTCTTTTTATCTTCCAGCTTCACAAGACTACGTGTACGTGTGTGCACATTTCTGAAAGTCTGCTCCTCTGTACACTGAAAATTCAGATGAAAGTCAAGAAGAGGAAAGTTAGATCAGGGGATGAAGACTTCTTTATACTGCTTCCAAGTTCTGCCCTGATGCATTGTGTAACCTTGGGCAAGTCGTTTAACTTGTCTTGCTCATCCATCAGATAGAAAGATGATGCTTATCTGTTGCATGAAAATGAGTTAATTGCTGTTTGCCAACTGCTTTCATCTCTTTGGATGAATCAGATTGAGGCCATATATGTGAGTGTATATAATTTTGCATGTGTATTTTTATTTGGAGCTTGCTTATGTCTTGGAGCATAGCTTCTTCAGGTCAACACTGGTTATCTGCTTGGCAATGAGCCCCTATTGTACATTTCTGATGTAATGCAAATCATAGCAATGAGAAACACATAAGTGAAAGGTATTACACTTATCATCATCATTAGCTGTTGTTGTTGTTATTGCTGTTGTTATTATTATTATTACAGTCTCACACTTGGATGCAGAGATAGGACCACTTTTAAAAAATATGGCCCCAAGAAAGAAGTCTTCTGCTCTTGGGAATAAGTCTCTAAAAATAAAAGGAATGGGAGAGGCCTGGGCCTGGAGCTGCCTTTACACAAATGCGTTGAAGTAAAATTTCCCAGGGGCATCACCAAATCTCTAAGTTCATTTATTTATAGGCTTTACCACTCAGGAATTGACCTATGAAAGTGCTTGGCCAGAGGGTGGTTCTCACCAAAATAACAGATCTCCTCCCTTGGGGAGGAGTCATAGCACTCATGACTTGTTTGATTTTGGAAAACAGAAGGAAATAGATGTGAGAGACTCAGAGGGAAATAATAAGGAGAAACTCTTTAAACCATAGACACAGCTCTGGAAAGAAGTCCAAGGGCTGTATAACTCCTGGAGGCAAAGTCTGTTCCTCAAGTATGAGTGGAGGCACTTTGGACTGTACCTTGTCGGTGACACGTGGAGCTGACTCTGCTGCTGAAGGATGTGGAGTTGCCTACAGAGGCCAAAGGGGTCACCATTGCTTTGGGAAGCAGGGCTGGAGCAAAGCAGCAGACAGCAATCAGGTGTGCTTGAAAGGTATGATACTTAACTATAAAATCTTGTCATTCTTTCTTTCAAGGCACTCCACCATCAGAGTTTCTTCAAATGAGGTCAGATTTCCCAGATTTCCCTGTCTGACCCTCACTATCTGTGTTGCTACCTTTGTTGTGTGGTAGCAGTCATCTTTGGAGTGGTAGCACCAAAACCACTACCTCTGCAGCTCTAGAAAAAGCTTTAGCCTTGTGGCAATTCTCATCAGAAAGAGATTCAAGGAGTGAAAGAAACAAAATCCAGATTTTCTAGTGTCTCATTCTCTGCCCCAAGCACCAGGTTTTTCTTTCTCTGGGGTGTAATCTCCCATCTTATATCTGAGTTTGAAAGCACTGCAGAGATGTTCCTCCCCATGGGCGGGCTGCAAAGCTTTGGAACTTTTGCTCTTTCAGTCTCATGGACTGCAACAACAACAGAACATCCTCCATATTAAGGTCTTGGCATGTTGTGTCTGGACTCATTCCCAGGCCCCATGGTTGGAGAAACACACATTTTCTACCCAGTGGCTCTTCTAGTTCCTCCTTCCATAGGACTGAAAGGATGGGGAAGATTTTATCCAGGCTTTCCACGTGTGGTTGAATTTTGCCCGTAAGGACTTGTTTTTACTCATCCCACACTTTCATCACACCAAGTATGAAAGATCTAATAGACTGGGATGCAAATGCTGTTAAAGTGTTAACTCGTGTGATTTTTTTGTTCTAGATTGCAGTGCTTGTCATTATTTAAGTTAGATTAGTTATCTCATTTTGTTGTTTCACTCTGCTTGCTTTACTTGCTATTTCTTGGTTGACTTTTATAATGACTATGATTAAATTAATAGATTTTAGAATGTAAATTAGTTTCCAGTAGTGTTTATTAGATACATCTACAGATAGGGTTTAAATAAAAACACAGCCTGAAATCAGAGTTGCTGTGCATTCTAATCTTAATGGGTGGCATGCACCTAACCTGCTCTTTGTTAGGTTTGGGTATCTGGAACAACTCTTTTCAGTCCACCTCTGAAAACCACTAGGGCAGAGGTCGGCACAAATTAATTTTTTCTTTCTCTTTCTTACAGGGGCCCAACTTTGTTCAGATACAGACACCACAGTGAAGTGATCAAGTTTTGCAGGCTAAAGAGGACTTAGTCACTGTTGAAAAGGCTCTATAGGAATGCTAATCAAACAAACTTTCAGCACAATTTAGAAAGTCCAAAGGATAGCAGCAGAATTTTCCTATGCTTCCTGTGCCTCCAAATCCCTTTTCACTTGCTAGTACATTTTGCTCCTGCTTCTTTTTTGTAAAAGATCACTATTAACTGACTCCATCACACACGCACTTCAGTCTAAACTATTTTTGGCAGCAAACAGGTCAGTAACATTTAAACTGCAACAGGTGAAGGGCACCTGTATGTCTCCACATTTGCATGTAGTCATCTGTGATTACTGGTAGTGATTCTTGAATCCATGGAGCTCTTGAGTGTCACACTCATCAGGCTCTTTGTGCTGGAAGGCATCAGGAAGCATCAGTCTTCCCAAAGCATCTTGCAATTATTCTCAGTTATTGGTATGACACCAGGTCTCCTGGGATTTAGAGAAGGATAATCCTGCCTTGCCATACAGGACCCCAGTCCTCCACAGAATCAGCTCACCAGCTCAGAGTGCAACTATTGACACTGAGCACAGAACCATGAAGTCTCTCCTGCACTGCTCTGCTCATGGGGAAGCAAGTCCTTGTTCCCTAGTTTCCTGCCCCTGCCATCCTTGCCTTTTGCACAGCCACATGCGCCCAGATGGTTTTTGCTTCACAGCTCCTTTTGCTCCTTTAAAGGCAATTACATGGGGAATGTTCATGATGCAAACCTGTTTAAACCTGAGCACATGGCTAAGTCAGCTTTTGTAATTAATTGCCTCATCACTGCAGTCATCCTTCAGGAATGCTGTGCTGCTGGTTCAGGACTAAGAAAGGGCCAGATCCCCAACAGAGATT